>JAINRI010000663.1:0-29067 GCA_025413485.1 Ficus microcarpa
TTTACTTGAAAATTAGGATTTTTTTTTTTTGAAACATACTTATAAAAACATTTGTCTTCAGCAATACATCATTACTACTTAAGTAAACGTTACTTAAGGTCTTTAGTTCCAAAATACCATAAAGCATAATTTGTCTTCATCATGTATATACTTATATATACAAAACTTCTTTACTTATCAAAAGATTTGCGGAAATAATACGTAGTGGTATCCACACCGCCTTCGTCCGCCTCCACATCATCCTCACAATGCCCACCATTACGCTGCGGGTTTCTTACCTACAGTATGAAATATAACTTGATGAGCTTTCGCCCAGTAAGCACAAACATAATCTCACAAAACAATTAAAACATCATGAAAACATTCATCATCATATGCATATGCGTGAACCATTTATGTTCCATTTATGCATTTCTTTTAACTTACTTATCTTTCTTATGGGCTCCATAGTGTACGTACCATCATTTATTTAGCGCGCCTCCAGGTTACAGATTGGGGTTGCAAGGTCCCTAACTGCCCCGGGAACATTGGGTGATTACACCCTCCCGCATCAACGAGAGGGTGAATCCTTTACTTTAACATGAAAAATCCTCCACCTTGGGGGAGGTCGGTACGACACTTTACTTGTGATTTCTTACCATGTTATTTATCTTTAGTGAACATACCTTATGATGTCACTATATGATAACATACTTTTTATCTCATTAATAACATGGCATGGCATTCTTTTCATTCATGGCATTTGCAAACATGACATTTTTATAAACATGACATTTTACAAATATAGCACTTTTATAATCTTTTGCAAAAATAGCACTTTTTATAAACATAGCTTTTTGCAAAAACAGCACTTTTTTTATAAACATAGCATTTTGCAAAAATAGCACTTTTTAATAAACATGGCATTTCATAGATATAGCACACAACATATTGCAGCATATTTGAAAACCACATACTTGAACATAATTTATTAGTTTTCATACTGCAGGTGAGGTTTGTACTTACCTCTAGTGCCGTATCCTTAAAATCGCGTTCCTTAAATTGTCGGCGAACGGCAATTCACTTTCCTGATATACCAAAAATATAGGATCAGGATCCTTTCGTAAGGTGTTGGTGACCTACCAACACTCACATCTACTTTTGGTTGTATGTCCCCTATCCATGATATCCATCTTGGCCACATATTAATCCCCATTCTTTATTGAACTTTGATAAATCCTTATGAGGTTACATTGGGTAACCTTTTTGGTTAGAGCCTTGTTCTATTATTGGGCTTTGCTCATACATCCTTGTTATTGGGTTATTTCCATTAACCCATTAAATCTTAGCCCAGATATACATGTGGTATCCCTTAGGGTTATGTTGGGTAACCTTAAGGTTAACCTTAGGTAACCTTGGGTCAACCTTTTGTCAACCCTTGGTTATCCTTGGGTTTGTAACTCGGATATAATATCCGGTTACCGTTCGTAATCGGCTTGCTTACCAATTTTACTTTAAAATTCCTCTTCCTTAATTTTGGAAAATCTTGTGTAATTAACTTCCAAAAATCCTTCATTTTGCTTGTAAAAATTCTAACTCCTTTAATTAGAAAATACTTGGCTTAATTTCATTATTTTCTTTAACTTGTAAACTCTTGGTTGAAACCTCTTTTTCTTTACTTGGAGAAAAATGTGAATTTCAAACCCGAGCCCTTAAAATTCATGGTTTTCGAAATAAATCTTTTATAAAATCATTTGGGGTCGGAAACCACCTTTGGAATGGTTTCCAAAGCTAAAATAACCATTTAAGAGTACTTCACAATTTTTCTAGAAAATATTTTCGTGAAACTCATGTGCAAGATTTCGGGTTCCCTGCGCGTCTCCCACGAAACGCGCCCAGTTTAAAAATCGGCTTGGAATTTGAAAAACTTGTCTTCACGAAAGTTGTAGCTATCGAAAAATGCTAAAACTTTCATGTTTTGCACAAAATCCAGTTCGGCCTAGATCAGTACCAGTTTTTATTTGAAAACGGGTTAACTCTGAAAAACTGGGTGGAGAACGTCCCAGGGTTCAGCCACGGGTTTTGGGTAAAACGGAGGCCGTTGGAGCCTTATTTCGAGATTCTGTCCACGCTATCCTCTAGGAAAAGTTGTTCCGAACAACTTTCGTGTTTTGAGTTTTACCTCATTCGGCCTCTAAGGGCCTTGAAATTACCCTTTCCCGAAACTGGCCAGATTCGAATCCGAATTGGCAATTTCGGTTCCACATTTCGGTTTACGTCCTATTCGCGGAATCTATCTCGACCGATCACATCAGGAGCTTAGACAACATCAAGCAGCGCTTCTGACATCCCATTAAAACCCATAAATCCATCTCATTTAACTCATGCAACCCAAATCCGAAAATTTAAAAACCTAGGTTGCTTGGCTCTAGCACATGCATTAACACACAGAAGCATCACAAAATCCATCCCTAATCTAGCATGCTCTCATGGCTGCCAAGGGCAGATTTTTGGTCTAATCTTATGGGACATACAACCTATCTTCTAGCATGAAAAATCCATCATTTTCAAGCACAAATTTTAAAGCAAACAAGCATCAAAAATCAGCCAACCAAACCCTAACCTTATCAAGCACACACACCAACAATGAGGTCAGAAATTTAAAGTGGACTTATGTCCTTACAAACCTCTTGAATCAACATAAAAAATACTCAAATAAACTTGATTTCAATGGTGGTTTAAGAGATTTACCTTCAAACCCGAGTTAGGGTTTTGAAATCCCAAAATCTTCCTTGGTTCCTTGGCTTGCTCTAGCCCACGGCTTCACCATGAAGAAAGCATCCGAAATTTTTTTTTGTCAGTTCTTTCTTACTCTACCAAAACCGAAAATCACAAGATGAGAAACCAAGTTTTTCTTACCTCCTTCTCTCTTGCTTGGTTCGGCCACTTGCTTGGAGAATCACCAAAATTTTCTCAAGCTCTCCTTGCTCTTGGTTGCTCACGGTTTTGGTACAAAAATAAGATCCAAGAGATTTTTTTGTTAGCTTTTTCTCATCTCCAAACCGAGCATTATCAAGGAAGAAATCCAGAAATTTTTCAAGATCCACTTACCTCTTTTTCTCTTGCTCTTGGTCGGCCACTTGCTTGGAGAATCAACAAAAATTTTCTCACTTTTTCTTAGCTCTCCCTCTAGAAACCGAAACCCCAAGGAGATGGAAACCCAAAATTTTTCTTTGCTCTCACTCTCTTCCCTTCTCTCTAGCTACCGAATATCTCCAAGGAAAATGAGAACTTTTGGCTCACTTTTTCCCACAAAAGGCACAAGGAATGGGAGGGCTTGTTGATGTGACTTAGTGCTTGGTTTGCTTGCCTTGAAACAAGGCTTTAGTCTTGTCATTTCCCTTCCTCTAGCTGGCCGAATCCAAGGGGCTGAAAAGGGGTGGTTGCAGCCGGATTTTTGGGGTGGAAGAGGCATGGGTTTTAGTCCATTATTTTAAGCAAGAAGTGACTAGACTTGATGGACAAAAGTGGTTCAACTTTTTCCTTGATTTATGGCTTTATGTCTAGTCTTGTTCCCACTTTTTTTTCATTTCTTTTGCTTCCCTTTGGCTGGCCGAACATGATGGAGAGGGGGGGAGTGCTGCCGGATTTGATGGAGAGAAAAGCAGCCCCACATGGCTAGCTTTGGCTAGTGGAGAATGAGTCCCTAGGTATGGGCTTGTGTACTTGCTTGGTTAGGTTTTTGGTTGGATTTCAAGTCTCTATTTAGCTCACAAACCAAACCAAATCTCTTTCCTTTTCCTTCTAGTTGGCCAGACATTATGGGGGGTGGAGGGCTGCCACTTGTAGTCTTGAGTTAGTGGAGGGTGATGTCAAGGGTTGATGTCATCTTCCACTAGCTCTTCCAAGGCCTTGTTTGGCCATCTCGTTCTTTCACAGCTCCTTTCGCGTTCTACAGTTATTTCCAATACTGTGATGAGTATTCTTATTTTATATTTTGGTCCAAAAATTCTTCCATGTAAATTTTGGACTGAAACTCTCTTTCTCCAATTTTTCGGAAACCTTTTTACCCTTAATTCTTTTTCGGTGTGCTTGATTTTTCTAGGGTGGATTTATGGCTTATAAAACTTCATTTTCGGAGATTCTTTCCATATTCCTTTATCATACTTGTGAAGTCGACGTTGTGACCCGTTCCGGTCAAACTTTGACTTTTTGGTCAACCCTTTGACTTTTTGGTCAAAGTTGACTTTTATAAAATTTTATCATTTTTCGTTCTTTTTCCTTAAAAAAACTCATTCTTGGCTCGTAAAACATTAATTGAGTCTCAAAATCATTAAATGAGGACTCAAACATCGTTTAAATAAAATTATGAATTTCTCATTATTATTCATAATTTTTCATATAGCACTTCATAAATACATAAATTAGACTTAAATTCCTTATGAACAAGGAGATTACAAGTCTTCAAAATTTCGGGTCTTACAACCTTAATTAACCTTGGGTCAACCTTTAGTCCACCCTTGGTTATCCTTGGGTTTGTAACTCGGATATAATATCCAGTTACCGTTCGTAACCGGCTTGCTTACCAATTTTACTTTAAAATTCCTCTTCCTTATTTTTGGAAAATCTTGTGTAATTAACTTCCAAAAATCCTTCATTTTGCTTGTAAAAATTCTAACTCCTTTAATTAGAAAATACTTTGGCTTAATCTCATTATTTTCTTTAACTTGTAAACTCTTGGTTGAAACCCTCTTTTTCTTTACTTCGGAGAAAAATGTGAAATTTCAAACCCGAGCCCCTTAAAATTCATGGTTTTCAAAATAAATATTTTATAAAATCATTTGGGGCCGGAAACCACCTTTGGAATGGTTTTCGAAGCTAAAATAACCATTTAAGAGCACTTCACAATTTTTCTAGAAAATATTTTCGTGGAACTCATGTGCAAGATTTCGGGCTCCCTGCGCATCTCTCGCTAAACGCGCCTAGTTTAAAAATTGGCTTAGAATTTGAAAAACTTGTCTTCACAAAAGTTGTAGCTCTCGAAAAATTCTAAAACTTTCGTGTTTTAAGAAAAATCCAGTTCGGCCTAGATCAGTACCAGTTTCTATTTGAAAACGGGCTGACTCTGAAAAACTGGGTGAAGACCGTCCCAGGGATCAGCCACGGGTTTTGGGTAAAACGGAGGCCGTTGGAGCCTTATTTCGAGATTCTGTCCATGCCCTCCTCTAGGAAAAGTTGTTCTGAACAACTTTCGTGTTTTGAGTTTTACCCCGTTCGGCCTCTAAGGGCCTTGAAATTACCCTTTCCCGAAACTGGCCAGATTCGAATCCGAATTGGCAGTTTCGGTTCCTTATTTCGGTTTACGTCTTATTTTGCGGAATCTATCTCGACCGATCACATCGGGAGCTTATACCACAATAAGCAGCGCTTCTAACATCCCATTGAAACCCATAAATCCATCTCATTCAACCCATGCAACCCAAATCCGAAAATTAAAAAGACTAGGGTTACTTGGCTCTAGCACATGCATCAACACATACATGCATCATCATAACCAACCCTAAATCTAGCATGCTCTCATGGCTGCCAAGGCAGATTTTTGGCCTCATCTTATGAGACATACAACCTAATTCTAGCATGAAAAATCCATCATCAAGCAAGCATAAATCAAGCAAGCAAATAACAAAACAAGCCAACCAAAACCCTAACTCCAAATCAAGCACACACACAAACAAAATGAGGGCTGAAAATTAAATGGACTTATGTCCTTACAACCAACTTGAATCAACATCAAACTACTCAAAAGGAACTCAAAATCAAGATGGTTTTAAGAGATTTACCTCAAACCCAAGTTAGGGTTTTGAAATCCAAAGATTTCCTTCCTTCCTTCTAGCCTTCTAGTCACACGGCTTCTTCCAAGAAATTGGCATCCAAAAATTTTTTTGTTAGCTCTTTCTTGCTCCTTCTAAAATCGAAAATCACAAGAAGAAAAACCAAGTTTTTCTTACCTCTTTCTCCTCTTCCTTGTTCGGCCAACTCTTGGAGAAATCCCCAAGATTTTTCTCAAATCCTTCCTTGCTTGGTGCCTCACGGTTTTGGTACAAATGGTGCACCAAAAATGTTTCTTCTTGGTTCCTTGCTAGACCACTCAAATCCAAACCTCTCCTCAAGATTTTCCCTCTAAATTTCCAGATTTTTCCTCTCATCTCTCCTCTCTCCTCTCTCAACTTCGGCCACAAGTCTTGAAAGAACCACAAAATCTTCTCACTTTTTCTCTTGCAAAACCGTGCCCTCAAGGATGAGCACTTCAAGAATTTTTTTTCTTGCTCTCACTGTCTCCTCTCCTCTTCCTCTCTTGCTGCCGAAAATTCTGAAGACAAGCAAGGGTTTTGGCTGTCTTTGACAAGGAAATGAGAAGGGAAAAAGGGAGGGGTTGCTTGAATGACTAGTAGTTGGTTGCTTGCCTTAAATCAAGGCTTTAGTCTTGTCTTTCTTGTCCTTCATTGCAGCCGAATCCAAGGGAGAGAATGGGGTGGGTTGCAGCTGGATTTTGTGGGGAATGGACAAGGGTTTTAGTTCATTTTTTTAAACAAAAAGTGACTAAGGATGGGGGACCTTTGATGGACAAAAGTTGGTGCACATTTTCCTTGATTTATGGCTTATGTCTAGTCTTGTTCCCATTTTTTTTTTCTTTCCTTGCTGTCCTTAGTTGCTGCCGACCAAAGGGGAGGAGAAAGGGAGCTTCACAAGTTATCTTAGGCTAGTGGGAAGTGATGTCATGGGCATGGGCTTGTTCTTGACTTGGTTAGGCTTTAATTGGTCATTTAGTTCCCAAAACTAAACCAATTTCTTTTCTTTTTCCCATCTAGTTGCCGACCATTGTGAGTGGGGGAGGGCTTCCATTTGTAGTCTTGAGTTAGTGGAGGGTGATGTCAAGGGTTGATGTCATCTTCCACTAGCTCTTCCAAGGCCTTGTTTGGCCATTTCATTTTTTCACAGCTCTTTTCGCGCTCTACAGTTATTTCTAATATTGTGATGAGCATTTCTATTTAATATTTTGGTCCAAAAATTCTTCCATGTAAATTTGGACCGAAAACTCTCTTTCTCCAATTTTCTCGGAGACCTTTTTGCCCTTAATTCTATTTCGGTGTACTTGATTTTTCTATGGTGGATTTATGGCTTATAAAACTTCATTTTCAGAGATTCTTTCCATATTCCTTCATCATACTTGTGAAGTCAATGTTGTGACCCGTCCCGGTCAAACTTTGACTTTTTGGTCAACCCTTTGACTTTTTGGTCAACCCTTTTGACTTTCTGGTCAAAGTTGACTTTTTGGTCAAACCTTTGACTTTTGTAAAATTTCATCCTTTTCCGTTCTTTTTCCTTTAAAAACATCATTCTTGGCTCGTAAATCATTAATTGAGTCTCATAATCATTAAATGAGGACTTGAACATTGTTTAAATAAAATTATGAATTTCTCATCATTATTCATAATTTTTCATATAACACATCATAAACACATAAATTAGACTCTAATTCCTTATGAACAAGGAGATTACAAGTCTACAAAATTTCGGGTCTTACAACCTACCCTCCTTAAAAGATTTTCGTCCTCGAAAATTAGAACAAATCGGGGTAGTCTCTCTTCATGTCTTCTTCCCGTTCCCACGTCGCTTCTTCAATAAGGCGATTCCTCCATAATACCTTTACCAATGGTATGACCTAGTTTCTTAGCACTTTTTCTTCTCGTGCCAAGATTTGGACTAGCTTCTCCTCATAAGTCAAATCTTAGCGGATCTCGATCGGTTCGTGATCCAATACGTGCGACGGATCCGGAATGTACTTTTTCAGCATCGACACATGAAACACATTCTACACATATGCCAATTCTTGGGGTAAAGCCAACTTGTAGGCTACGTTCCCAACTCTCTCAAGTATCTCGAACGGCCATATATACCTTGGGCTCAATTTCCCCTTCTTTCCGAACCGCATAACTCCCTTAAATGGAGCGACTTTGAGGAAAACCAAGTCTCCTACTTGGAATTCGAGAGGCCTTCGGCGCTTGTCGGCATAACTCTTTTGCCGGCTAAACGCAGTCTCCATCCTTTGTCGTATGAGCTTCACGTTTTCCGTGGTCTTCCGAATGAAGTCCGTAGATACAAGTTCTTTTTCTCTTGTCTCGTACCAGTGGACTGGAGATCTGCATCTTCTTCCGTACAAAGCTTCATAAGAAGCCATTCCAATTGAAGCGTGAAAACTGTTGTCGTACGAGAACTTGATTAAAGGAAGCTTCTTGTCCTAAGTTCCCTTGAAATCCATCACGCAAGCTCGCAACATATCTTCTAAAGTCTGAATGGTCCTTTCTGATTGTCCATCCGTTTGTGGGTGAAAGGCTGTACTAAACGAAAGCTTGGTACCCATTGCTTCATGTACGCTCTTCCAAAATTTCGAAGTAAAGCGACCGTCGCGATCCGAGATGATAGTTTTCGGAATTCCATGATAGCGAACAATCTGGGCCACGTACAATTCTGCCAATTATTCCACTGAGAAGCTGAGCTTGATGGCTATAAAGTGTGTCGACTTTGTCAATCGGTCAACGACCACCCAAATAACGTCGTTGCCGCTGAGAGTTCAGGGTAGACCCACCACGAAATCCATCGTCACTTGGTCCCATTTCCATTCTGGGATGGAAATTTTCTGCAATTCTCCTCCTAGATGTTGGTGTTCCGCCTTTACCTTTTGACAGGTAAGGCATTTACTGACAAAAGTAGCAACGTCGTTCTTCATTTTGGGCCACCAAAAGCTCTCTTTTAAGTCCTTGTACATTTTTGTGGCTCCGGGATGGACGGAATACGGAGTCTCGTGAGCTTCTTTCATGATCTTTTCCTTTAGTTCTTCCTCATTAGGAATGCACAATCTATTCTTTTGATAGAGTATGCCCTCATCGGATATGTAAGACCCGAAATTTTGTAGACTTGTAATCTCCTTGTTCATAAGGAATTAGAGTCTAATTTATGTGTTTATGATGTGTTATATGAAAAATTATGAATAATAATGAGAAATTCATAATTTTATTTAAACGATGTTCGAGTCCTTATTTAATGATTTTGAGACTCAATTAATGTTTTACGAGTCAAGAATGAGGTTTTTAAAGGAAAAATAACGAAAAAGGATGAAATTTTACAAAAGTCAAAGGTTTGACCAAAAAGTCAAAGGGTTGACCAAAAAGTCAAAGTTTGACCGGGACGTGTCACAACGTCGACTTCACAAGTATGACGAAGGAATATGGAAAGAATCTCCGAAAATGAAGTTTTATAAGCCATAAATCTACCCTAGAAAAATCAAGCACACCGAAAAATAATTAAGGGCAGAAAGGTCTCCGAAAAATTGGAGAAAGAGAGTTTCGGTCCAAAATTTACATGGAAGAATTTTTGGATCAAAATATAAAATAAGAATGCTCATCACAGTGTTGGAAATAACTGTAGAGCGCTAAAGGAGCTGTGAAAGAACGAAATGGCCAAATAAGGCCTTGGAAGAGCTAGTGGAAGATGACATCAACCCTTGACATCACCCCCCACTAACTCAAAGTTGCATCATGTGGATTTTACCATGCTTAATGGCCGGCCACACATGGGAGACAAAAGGAAAAGAAAAAAAATGGGAAAGCCTTAAATTAAGGAGAAAAAGTGCACCAACTTTTGTCCATCACAAGTCTCCCATCTCCTAGTCACTTTTGCTTAAAATAATGAGTCAAACCCATGCCATTACCCCTTGGAATCTGGCAGCCATCAAGCCCCCACTCCCATGTTCGGCCAACTAGAAAGAAAAGAAAGGAATTGGTTTAGTTTGGGTAACTAAGTGGTCTTTCAAGTCTAACTAAGCAAGGACAAAAGTACATGCCTCTTCCTCCCCTTAATTTCAGCTGCCAACAGCCCCATCAACAGCGCATGCACTTCCCTTCTCCCTCATTAATTTCGGCTGCAATGGGAAGAGAAAAAGAGACAAGCAAGGTGTGACATAAAGCCTTAAATTAAGGACAAGCAACCTCTCCACTTTTCACTCCACCAAGGATTGCCACATGCCCTCCTTTCCCTTCCCATTTTCGACAGCACACTCCTCAATCCCTCCTTCACATTCGGCAGCCAAGGGAGAAGCAAGAGAGACAAGACATAAAGCCCAAAATCAAGGAAAAAAAAAGATTGAACAACTCTCGTCCATCACAAGTCTTCCATCCCTTTTGTCTTTTCACTTGGAAAGCTAAGAGAAACCCTCTCATTTCCCTTGTATCATTCGGCTGCTAGAGAGAAGAGAAGAGAGTGAGAGCAAAGAGAAATTTTGGGTTTCCATCTCAAGGGTTTCGGTTTTAAGAGGGAAAGAGCTAAGAAAAAGTGAGAAAAATTTTTGGGTTCTTTCAAGACTTGTGGCCGACCAAGAGCAAGAGAGAAAGAGGAAAAAGGGGTGAGTGAAACTTGGAGAATTTTTAGGTCAAGGGTGTTCGGATTTGAGTGGTCTAGCAAGGAACCAAGAAGAAAAATTTTTGGTGCACCATTTGCACCAAAACCGTGAGCCACCAACAAGGAAGGACTTGAAAAAATTTTGGTGAGCTTTTGGGAAGGAAACCGAGCAAGAAGAGGAGGAGAAAAAGTAAGAAAAACTCGGTTATTCTTCTTGTGATTTTCGGTTTTAGAAGGAGCAAGAAAGAGCTAACAAAAAAATTTTTGGATGCCATTTTCTTGGAAGAAACCGTGTGGCTAGAAAACTAAAGGAAGGAAGGAAGAGTTTGGATTTTCAAAACCCTAACTTGAGTTTGAGGTAAATCTCTTAAACCACCTTGAAATCAAGTCTTATTTAAGTATTTTTGATGTTGATTCAAGTGGTTTGTAAGTGTCACGCCCCGACTTATCGCCACCAAATCCACGCGGTGTCTGACCACGCGAACCTGGGGTTGGGTTCGGTTCGTAACAATTACTTACTTACTTGTCTTGCTTGATTTGAAAAAAATAAAGTTACCCAAATTTTAGAGTAAATTTTTTTTTTCTTCTTTTCTAAAAATCATCACTAGAAAACTTTTATTGCAGAAATCATTGAACTTTAACTCAAGTTAAATATAGCTTAAAACTGCTTTTCTTTTATAAAACTCTTACTGTTTCTGATGTACTCACCGAGTACTGAGCTTTCACCTGAGCGGAAAGCTCCATACATACATAAACTTAAAACTGAAACATACATACATGCTAGAACATAATGAAAACACATTTTCATTTTAAACGCATTTCGGAAACCCCGTAGCAGTCCATACCCACGTTTCACATTCTGTTGCGCCATCTCTCCACAGCTTGTATCAGGAAGTGCCGGTAGGAAACTTACCTACAGCATGAACGTAAGCAATGAGCTAAAAAGCTCAGTAAGCACAACGTCCTATCCGCATGCAACTAAATGCACAAAAATGTGAACCAATTATGATTTATTATTAAAATCATTTATGGTCTTTCTACTGATCTTATCTTGCTACTATAACATGTGTGTATGTACTTAGGTATGTAACCATAGAGTGATTGAAGGCGGTCCGACCAAACCAACTTAAACCATGAAACACACAGTTTAACATGGAGTAGTGGAGGCAGCCCTTCCATATCAAGTCAAACCATGGAACATGCCGTTTTAACTTACCACGGAGGCAAAGTCAGTACAACACAACATGTCCTACTTAACTTAACTCTTGCTTACCATGTGACTTATTAATAGTGGACATGCTTCGTGATGCCACAAATCTAACATAAAACATACTACATGCTTGACATAACATACTTCATCTTGACATAACATAAATATTCTGCATAACATGTACATAACATGAACATACTGCTTAACCTAACATGGAATGTACTACATGCTTAACATGCATGGACATACTGCATAACATCATATCACATACCACATAACATGTACATACTGCATAACATAACATATTGCATAACATAAACATACTGCATAGCATCATGAAATCCTATTCATGATTTCTTAACACATCATATGCAACTAACATGTGTTCATGCCGTAGGCGGAATTGTACTTACCTTTCCGTCCTGCGTTCTTGCTTAACTGTCCCTTCTAGTGCTGTTCCACTCCTGGTACAGCTGCAGGTTCTGTCTGCTTGACAAGGACATGCTCTAATTAAATCTTGTGAAAATGCTGGTAATCTAACCAACATGTTTACATGATCTTGGTTGTATGTCCCCTATGTGCAAAGCGTCTAATTTGGTTACCACCGGTAACCTGGCGTGCTAAGCCAAACTAAACCTCTAAGGGTTACTTATCTTTAATCCGTAATTATCGGGTCATATCTGATAACCCTTTAGTTGAGCTTAAACGGTATCTCTTAGGGTTACTTTGGATAACCCGTAAGGATAAACTAACTCTATGCCATGAGTTAACCAAAAGTCAACTAAAGTCAATCTTGGTCAACTGCAGTCAACTATGGTCAACCCTCTATGGTCAACCTTTCGGGTCTCGGGCTTGACCCGGTAACTCGGGTATAACCCCCGATTACCATTTGTGAACTAAACGTGAGCTATAACTTTGCTTAAAAATCACTTTTCCAAACTTGGAAAAACACTTAGGGAAAAATCCCAAAATTTCACTTTTCGTGTAAAAATTCTTAACTTAATTCACAAAATCCAAACTCATGGATTTATGTTTTGTAAAATCATTTTAGGTTGAAAACCGTCTTTGGAACGATTTTCCGAGTCAAAATACTCGTTTAAGGTTGAAAAACCATTTTTCTAACAATACTTGTAAAACTTGTGGTGCAGGGATTTCGGATTCTCTGAGCACCCTTCATAAAACAATTTTCGTTTTAAAATCGGTGCGTAATCTGAAAAAGTTTTCTTCATGAAAGTTCTAGCTCTCAAAAAATGATAAAACTTTTATGTTTTACAAAATTCCTAATTCGGCCTAGAATCGTACCAGTTTTGAGTTGAAACTAGCTGACTCCTGGAACGAACTGGGTCTGGGGGCTTAAATGCTTAGCCACGGGTTTTGGCATTTTTGAAGGCCATTGGAGCCTTATTTTGGAAAATGGCTTGCGTAGTCCCCTAGAAAAAGTTGTTTCGGACAACTTTCATGTTTTACGTTTCCCCAAATTCGGCCTCTAAAGGCCTGTTATTTTTCGTTTACGAAAACTGGGTAGATTAATCCGAACCTACCAGTTTCGTGCTTACTTGATTTTACGCGTCCTACTTCGCGGAATCTAACTCAACCGATCACTCGGGAGCCTAATTGAACATCATGCATGTTAACTAACGTCCCACATGTGTTGACATGTCATCCCCTCGTGGTCATGCAAACCAAATCTGGACTACTTAAACCTAGGTTTGCATGTGTTCTAGGGTTGCATAACATGGATTCGGCATCACACAAACCAAACCGAAGCTAGGTCTAACTTCCTAGCATACATGCCTTACACTTGGCTGCACCTAGGGCAGGGACATAATCAACCAATAAACCATGCAAACCATGCACTCATGCAAGTATAAAACATAGCACAACAAACATAAACCATGCATACTAAACTAGCTAACCATACACCCTAATCAAGCATCACATCTCTAGCTAAGCATTAACCAAAATTTTTTGAGCTTATGCCCTTACATTCTTGCTTGAAAATACATCATAAATACCCAATTTAAAGGTTGAACCAAAAGCTTTAGGGTTTAGGGCTTTACCTCACATTTTCGGAAGTTGGTTCCCTTCCTTGGAGCCGAACTCCCACTGCTTGCTTGGCTGTCCCTTTGCAGCCGACTCTCCCCCACCAAAGGGGCTCCAATTTCAGCCATGCACACATACAAACATACACATAATCAATCCATGAATCTTGCATGGAAATTTCTTTAAAAAATCTAGGGTTTTACCTTTCCTTACCCATGACTTTGGCTATGGTTTTGGATCCGAAATCCTGTCCCCTTTGTTGGCTGCTCTTGCACACGGTTTTTGGCTCCCAAATTACACCAAAATTTTTCACCATCTTGATGACTCCTTGCAGCCCAAGCCGAGCCCTCTTGGCTGTCCAAACCCACGAAAATTTTCTTATTCTTTTTCAGCCCTTCCTTGGCCGAAACCCATCACCCACCAAGCACCAAAATCACTTGGCTCATGGTTGGTTTCTTCCTCCTCTTGCTCGGCTACACCTTGGGTTTTGCCTTGAAAATTTTCTTCACTTCTCTCCTCTCTTCCATGCACGGTTGCTGCCTGTTTTCTGGAGAAAAATCCAGATTTGGGCTTGGTTCTTGCACCAAAAACCCGTGCACCTCCATGGGAGATCACACATGGAAATTCCAATTTTTTTTCTCTTGCTCTTTCTCTTCCATTCTCTCTCTCGGATTTTCTGGAGATTTTTGGCCAGAACTTGGCTGGTTTTCTGGAATTTCAGCAGCAAAATCAGTCCACAATGGGTCCTATTTATAGGCTTTTTTGAAACTTTTCAAAATTGGATTTTGACCCCTAAAGTTTCCATTTCTCTTACTTTCTCCCCCAAGGTGGCCCGCTGTCTTCAGCTCATCAACAGCTGGCTTTGCTGATGTCATGGCTGACCTCACTTGCTTACATCATCGCTTACCTCACAATTTTCTAAAATTACATTTTTGCCCCCAAAAATGGAAATTCTTGCAAAAATGCCCTCTAGGTGTCCGATTGTCCTAAAAATCAACACACCCATATTATTTTATGATGTCATCATCTTAGTGACTTCATATGCTCATATCGTCAAATTTCTAAAATTTACACTTTTGCCCCAAAAGTGAAAATTTTTGCATTTATGCCCTTAAACTTCATAATTGGCCATAATGCTTGCTTTTTAAGCAAATATCATTCTTTTCATGATTTTATGTGATTTTCTCATACTTGAATCACATATTTTCTAAATTTACGTTTTTGCCCCGAAAGACAAAAATCCTTTCAATTTCACCCCCAAAAGTGGCCGGTCCTTAATTCTACTTGTTAGGCACGTCATTACCTTATTGTGACATCATCTAATGACGTCACTTTGCTTACTTCACATATTTTTTAAAATTTACAATTTTACCCCAAAAGTGAAAATT
The DNA here is from genome assembly GCA_025413485.1 of Ficus microcarpa. Lineage (NCBI taxonomy): Eukaryota > Viridiplantae > Streptophyta > Magnoliopsida > Rosales > Moraceae > Ficus > Ficus microcarpa. The sequence continues at coordinate 15,076 of JAINRI010000663.1, forward strand.
TTGACATTTTTGCCCTTTGACTTTGACTTGTCCTTTTGGGTGACTTCTTGACTAAAAATGTCATTCTTGACCTTAACTAATGCTAGGGATGCTTGATTTCTAGGGTGTTTCTACTGTCTACTTGGGCTATCTTGCCCATACTGACATATTTTGCAGTATTTTCTCATACTGCATCATTTTTCACTGTCGAGTCAACCGTTGACCTCTCTTGGTCAAACTTTGACTTTCTTGGTCAAAGTTGACTTTTCGGTCAAACTTTGACTTTTTCAGAACTGCGTCCTAATTCATCCTTTTCGACCTGAAAGGGCGTTTTCTATCCTTAAAAATCTATTATGAGTCTTATTGAGCCATAAGACTTCGTAAAACGTTTGAAAAACTCTTAACTGAGTTTTTCCGTAAACATCTCAACATATGCTCATAATTCCTCTTTTAGAAGGAAAATGGCAACATGAAATTCTAGGTATCACAGTAAGGACATAAGTCCACTTTAAATTTCTGCCCTCATTGTTGGTGTGTGTGTGCTTGATAAGGTTAGGGTTTGGTTGGCTGATTTTTGATGCTTGTTTGCTTTAAAATTTGTGCTTGAAAATGATGGATTTTTCATGCTAGAAGATAGGTTGTATGTCCCATAAGATGAGGCCAAAAATTTGCCCTTGGCAGCCATGAGAGCATGCTAGATTAGGGATGGATTTTGTGATGCTTGTATGTGTTGATGCATGTGCTAGAGCCAAGCAACCTAGGTTTTTAAATTTTCGGATTTGGGGTTGCATGAGTTGAATGAGATGGATTTATGGGTGTCAATGGGACGTTAGAAGCGCTGCTTGATGTTGTCTAAGCTCCCGATGTGATCGGTCGAGATAGATTCCTTGAAATAGGACGTAAATCGAAATAAGGAACCGAAACTGCCAATTCGGATTCGAATCTGGCCAGTTTTGGGAAAGGGTAATTTCAAGGCCCTTAGAGGCCGAATGGGGTAAAACTCAAAACATGAAAGTTGTTCGGAACAACTTTTCCTAGAGGACAACACAGACAGAATCTCGATATAAGGCTCCAACGGCCTCCGTTTTGCCCAAAACCCGTGGCTGAGCCCTGGGACGTCCTTCACCCAGTTTTTCAGAGTTAACGCGTTTTCAAATAAACACTGGTACTGATCTAGGCTGAACTGGATTTTTTTCAAAACATGAAAGTTTTAGCTTTTTTCGAGAGCTACAACTTTCGTGAAGACAAGTTTTTCAAATTCCAAGCCGATTTTTAAACTGGGTGCATTTCGTGGGAGACGCGCAGGGAGTCCGAAATCTTGCACATGAGTTTCACGAAAATATTTTCTAGAAAAAAATTGTGAAGTGCTCTAAAATGGTTATTTTAGCTTCGGAAATCGTTCCAAAGGCGGTTTCCGACCCCAAATGATTTTATAAAAGAATTGTTTCGAAAACCATGAATTTTAAGGGCTCGGGTTTGAAATTTCACATTTTTCTCCGAAGTAAAGAAAAAGAGGGTTTCATACCAAATATTTCCAAGTTAAAGAAAATAATGAAATTAAGTCAAAGTAATTTTCTAATTAAAGGAGTTAGAATTTTTACAAGCAAAATGAAGGATTTTTTTGGAAGTTAATTACACAAGATTTTCCAAAAATAAGGAAGAGGAATTTTAAAGTAAAAATTGGTAAGCAAGCCGATTACGAACGGTAACCGGATATTATATCCGAGTTACAAACCCAAGGATAACCAAGGGTTGACAAAAGGTTGACCCAAGGTTAATTAAGGTTAACCTTAAGGGTTACCCAACATAACCCTAAGGGATACCCACATGTATAATTGGGCTAAGATTTAAAGGGTTAATGGAAATAACCCAATAACAAGGATGTATGAACAAAGCCCAATAATAGAACAAGGCTCTAACCAAAAAGGTTACCCAACGTAACCTCTTAAGGATTAATCGAAGTTCGATTAAGAATGGGGGTTAAAGTGGCCAAGATGGATATCATGCATAAGGAACATACAACCAAAAGTAGATGTGAGTGTTGGTAGGTCACCAACACCTTACGAAAGGATCCTGATCCTATATTTTTGGTATATCAGGAAAGTGAATCGCCGTTGCCGACGAATTTAAGGAACGCAATTTTAAGGATACGGCACTAGAGATAAGTACAAACCTTACCTGCAGTATGAAAGCTAGTAAATTATGTTCAAGTATGTGGTTTTCAAATATGCTGTAATATGTTGTGTGCTATATCTATGAAATGCCATGCTTATTAAAAAGTGCTATTTTTGTAAAATGCTATGTTATAAAAAGTGCTATTTTTGCAAAAGATTATGAAAGTACTATATTTGCAAAATGTCATGTTTATAAAAATGTCATGTTTGCGGATGCCATGAAGGAAAAGAATGACATGCCATGTTATTAATGAGATAAAAAGTATGTTATCATATAGTGACATCATAAGGTATGTTCACTAAAGATAAATAACATGGTAAGAAATCACAAGTAAAGTGTCGTACCGACCTCCCATAAGGTGGAGGATTTTTCATGTTAAAGTAAATGATTCACCCTCTCATTGATGCGGGAGGGTGTAATCACCCAATGTTCCCAGAGCAGTTAGGGACCTTGCAACCCCTATCTGTAATCTGGAGGCGCGCTAAATAAATGATGGTACGTACACTATGGGACCTATAAGAAAGATAAGTAAGTTAAAAGAAATGCATAAATGGAACATAAATGGTTCACGCATATGCATATGGTGATGAATGTTTTCAAGATGTTTTAATGGTTTTGTGAGATTATGTTTGTGCTTACTGGGTGAAAGCTCATTCAGTTATATTTCATACTGTAGGTAAGAAACCCGCAGAGTAATGGTAGGCATTGTGAGGATGATGTGGAGGCGGACGAAGGCGGTTTGGATACCACTACGTATTATTTCCGCAATCTTTTGATAAGTAAAGAAGTTTTGTATATATAAGTATATACATGATGAAGACAAATTATGCTTTATGGTATTTTGGAACTAAAGACCTTAAGTAATGTTTACTTAAGTAGTAATGATATATTGCTAAACACAAATGTTTTTATAAGTATGTTTCAAAAAAATATATATATATTCCTAATTTTCAAGTAAAGTTAAGTAAGTAAGTAAGGCGTGATGGCCCTACGTAGTAAGGGGGCGTCACAGGATAGGTGGAAGTCTGACTCTTTTCCTTCTAAAACCTCGTTTTTCATCCTAAGCAGCGAGGCATCGGCTTCTTGACGTTCTTTCATCCCATCTAAAATAGTGGGTTGGAAGGTTAGAGCAGCTAATCCTCCGGTGATGAGCTCGATTCTAGCTTCCACTATCTCCTTCTGAAGAGGCTCAGTCAATGACCGGATTGACATCATCGAGGAAGACGACTTCCGACTGAGGGCATCAGCTACCTTGTTAGCCTTCCCCGGATGGTATCGGATATCTATGTCGTAGTCCTTCACCAATTCAAGCCATCTCCTTTGCCTCATATTCAGCTCTTTCTGGGTGAAGATGTACTTCAAGCTCTGATGATCCGTATACACTTCGCATTTTGTGCCGTAGAGGTAGTGCCTCCAAATTTTTGAGGCAAATACTTCCGCCGCAAGCTCCAAATCATTCGTCGGGTAGTTCTTCTCGTGTTCCTTGAGTTATCGCGAAGCATAGGCGATCACTTTTCCGTTCTGCATAAGCACGGCTCCCAATCCTATCTTGGAAGCATCGCTGTAAATTACGAAGTTTTCTTCCTCCACGACTGGAATTGTGAGGATTGGAGCGCTCGTCAACTTGCTTTTGAGCTCTTGGAAGTGCTCTTCACACTTATTTGTCCATTCGTACACCTTCCCTTTTCTTGTGAGTGCGGTAAGTGGCGCCGCGATCTTAGCAAATCCTTCGACAAATCGTCGGTAATAGCCCGCTAATCCGAGGAAACTGCGCACTTCGGTGACATTTTTGAGAGCTGGCCACTTACTTACCGCCTCAATCTTAGCCGGATCTACGGATATGCCTTCTTTTGAGACTACATGTCCAAGGAAATGGACCTTTTCCAACCAGAACTCGCACTTTGAGAACTTGGCATACAGCTGATTTTGCTTCAAAATTCGTAGTGCAATCCATAGATGCTCCTCATGCTCCTTTTTCGACCTTGAATAGATCAGAATGTCGTCGACGAAAACGATGACGAACTTATCCAAGTAGTCCTTAAATACGCGATTCATCAGATCCATGAAGGCGGCTGGTGCATTTGTCAGTCCGAACGGCATCACAAGGAACTCGTAGTGCCCATACCGAGTACGAAACGCCGTCTTCGGAATATCTCCTTCCTTGATTCGGAGCTAGTGATATCCCGATCGTAGATCAATCTTTGAAAAAACCGAGGCTCCCTTCAGTTGGTCGAACAGATCGTCGATCTTAGGCAAATGATACTTGTTCTTGATGGTGATCTTGTTCAACTCCTGATAGTCGATGCACATTCTAAGAATGCCGTCCTTCTTCTTAACAAACAACACCGGGGCTCCCCATGGTGAATAGCTCTGTCTGATGAATCCTTTATCCAGGAGCTTCTGCAACTGGACTTGTAATTCTTTGAGTTCAGCAAGCGCCATCCTATATGGTGCCTTGGATACGGGTGCCGATCCTGGAAGCAACTCAATTTCGAAAGAGATTTCTCGTTCTAGTGGCAATCCTGGCAGATCTTCAGGAAAAACGTCCACAAACTCCTTGACTATCAGTACATCTTCCGGCTTACCTTCGGTCTCTTGCGTCTTATCTATCATGTTGGCTAGAAATCCAAGACATCCTTCTGCCAACAACTTTCTAGCCTTTAACGCCGAAATAAACATCTTTGGCTGCTTCGGGGTGGATCCTCGAAAGATGAATTCCTTATCTCCAACTGGCTTGAAGGTAACCGCGCGGCGTTGACAGTCGATAACCGCGTTGTACTTTCCCAGGAAGTCCATACCCAGGATTATGTCGTAGTCGTACAAATCGATGACGATTAGGTTTGACGTACATCTCTCTACCGCATATGATTATTGGGACGTGGTGTATCCAATAATCAGACAACAAGATGTCCCTGGAGGGTAATGCAGTACGAAAGGTTCTTCCGATTTTCTCATTATCTCTACCTAGTTTCTTAGCAAACCTAGGTGATATGAATGAATGCGTAGCTCCAGAATCAATCAACACATAAGCATCTTGTTGGGCAATAGGAAGCTGACCTGTCACCACCGTGGACGGTCCAGCTTGAGCATCCTCCTTTGTGTAGGCATAGATGCGTCCCTGAGGTTCTGGAGCTTCAACTCGGCCCTGAGGGATTGCAGGTCCTTCCAGCTTCATCTGTGCGGCATGTAATTGACTTCCCTAACCCCTCTGATAATTCTGCTAATGCTGGACATTTGCATTGCAATTCTTTGCAAAGTGACCTTCCTTGCCACACAGATAGCAGCGGTTTGTCCCGGCACGGCAGTCTCCCGGGTGCTTTCTCCCACATTTCTGGCAAGGGGGAGTTCCGCTGTTGTCAGGGGCATTCTTCTTCTGGGGAGGATTCTGTTGGCTCCCCTGTCCTCCAGCATTCCACTTTCTCTTCTGTTGGGGGTTGCCATACGGCTTATTGCCGCCGCGTTGGCCAAAAGGTCCTCCTTGACCTTTCTGCTGCGATGGTTGGCTGGGTTTGGTCTGACTCTAGTTGGCCCTTCTCCTCATTCCTTTCCTTAAATAACTGGGCCCGTTGCGCCTTGTTCTGACCAACCCAATATTCGGCTCAAACTGCCCGACTAACACACTCGGCGACAGTGAGCGGTGGGTGGGGGCCACTACTGATAATCACGGCTAAGTCCGGCCGGAACATTCTCATCATTTTTCTCACTTTGTCCCTCTCGGAACTGATGAGTTGAGGGCAGAGACGGGCGAGCTGTTCAAACTTTCTCACGGCTTCAGCCACAGACAAATTTCCCTGCGGAAATTGGTGAATTCGTCCTGTTGGGTTTCCATTACTTCCGTGTTGAAGTACTTCTCACGAAACTCTTCCACAAAGTCGTCCCATGTCATCTGGTTGACGTCCCGTCTGATTTGAACCATTTCCTACCATAACTGGGCGTCTTTCTTCAACATAAAGGACGCGCAAAGGACTCTTTCTCTATCGTCGAGCCCTAAGAAATTCAGGGAAACTTGAAGGTCGATGAGCCAGTTGTCGGCCTCGATCGGGTCCGTTGATCCCTCGAATTCCGGTGCCTTCATGCGCTGAAATTCATGATACAGCTCTGCCGGAGTTCGAACACGAGGGGCTGGCGGAGCAGTTACCGGCGCCATTGGTGCTTCTGGGGCCTCAGGGTGCTCCGGAATCACTGGTTCCTCCTCGGGAAATTCCGGTACCGCTGGTTGCTCTTCAGGTGCCGGTGGTACCCTGGCTTCAGGCGGTCCTTGGTTCTGTTGGGCTATTTGAGCCCTAAGCCCACCTATTTCTCATTGCTGGGCTAGCAGCATCTCTCTCAGCTCGTTCAGTTGAGCTGCAAGATCGACGTTTTAGGCTTGTACCGCTCGACGTCTTGGTGGCATGGTTCTGTATAGAAACAACAAAATAAGCTTCTTATTTTCAAAACTTTCATAAAATCATATCTTTTATACAGAACCATAATCTTCATTTCATAATCATAGTTTTTAGGAAAAATACATAATTTCCTCATCATGGGCATACATTACTTGTTTACCACCGCCGAGCTAGGGCACAACCCAACGTCATTCTCACAACCAACCTTTCCATTGCGAACCATCGATATGCGTTAAATACGAAAACTTAATTCTAAGCGTAAGAAAATAATTAACTTACTTGGGCTATTGCGGAACGATGCGGAGCGAGACGAAGTAGGCTGGCAGGATACCGCTCTGATACCAACTCTGTGACGCCCCCTTATTACATAGGGCCGTCACGCCTTACTTACTTGAAAATTAGGAATATATTTTTTTTCTTTTTTGAAACATACTTATAAAAGCATTTGTCTTTAGCAATATATCATTACTACTTAAGTAAACGTTACTTAAGGTCTTTAGTTCCAAAATACCATAAAGCATAATTTGTCTTCATCATGTATATACTTATATATACAAAACTTCTTTACTTATCAAAAGATTTGCGGAATTAATACATAGTGGTATCCACACCGCCTTCGTCCGCCACCACATCATCCTCACAATGCCCACCATTTATGATGCAGGTTTCTTACCTACAGTATGAAATATAACTGGATGAGCTTTCGCCCAATAAGCACAAACATAATCTCACAAAATAATTAAAACATCTTGAAAATATACATCATCATATGCATATGCGTGAATCATTTATGTTCCATTTATGCATTTCTTTTAACTTATCTTTCCTTATGGGCCACATAGTGCACGTACCATCATTTATTTAGCGCGCCTCCAGATACAGATAGGGGTTGCAAGGTACCTAACTGCTGTGGGAACATTGGGTGATTACACCCTCCCGCATCAACGAGAGGGTGAATCCTTTACTTTAACATGAAAAATCCTCCACCTTATGGGAGGTCGGTACGACACTTTACTTGTGATTTCTTACCATGTTATTTATCCTTAGTGAACATACCTTATGATGTCACTATATGATAACATACTTTTTATCTCATTCATAACATGACATGGCATTCTTTTCATTCATGGCATTTGCAATCATGACATTTTTATAAACATGACATTTTACAAATATAGCACTTTTATAATCTTTTGCAAAAATAGCACTTTTTATAAACATAGCATTTTGTAAAAATAGCACTTTTTATAAACATAGCATTTCATAGATATAGCACAGAACATATTGCAGCATATTTGAAAACTACATACTTGAACATAATTTACTAGCTTTCATACTGCAGGTGAGGTTTGTACTTACCTCTAGTGCCGTATCCTTAAAATTGCGTTCCTTAAATTTGTCGGCAATGGCAATTCACTTTCCTGATATACCAAAAATATAGGATCAGGATCCTTTCGTAAGGTGTTGGTGACCTACCAACACTCACATCTACTTTTGGTTATATGTCCCTTATACTTGATATCCATCTTGGCCATCTTAATCCTCAGTCTTTATCGAGTTTTGATAAATCCTTAAGAGGTTACGTTGGGTAACCTTTTGGTTAGAGTCTTGTTCTTTTATTGGGCTTTGCTCATACATCCTTGTTATTGGGTTATTTCCATTAACCCTTTAAATCTTAGCCCAAATATATATGTGGGTATCCCTTAGGGTTATGTTGGGTAACCCTTAAGGTTAACCTTAATTAACCTTGGGTCAACCTTTAGTCCACCCTTGGTTATCCTTGGGTTTGTAACTCGGATATAATATCCAGTTACCATTCGTAACCGGCTTGCTTACCAATTTTACTTTAAAATTCCTCTTCCCTATTTTTGGAAAATCTTGTGTAATTAACTTCCAAAAATCCTTCATTTTGCTTGTAAAAATTCTAACTCCTTTAATTAGAAAATACTTTGGCTTAATCTCATTATTTTCTTTAACTTGTAAACTCTTGGTTGAAACCCTCTTTTTCTTTAATTCGGAGAAAAATGTGAAATTTCAAACCCGAGCCCCTTAAAATTCATGGTTTTCGAAATAAATATTTTATAAAATCATTTGGGGCCGGAAACCGCCTTTGGAATGGTTGCCGAAGCTAAAATAACCATTTAAGAGCACTTCACAATTTTTCTAGAAAATATTTTCGTGAAACTCATGTGCAAGATTTCGGGCTCCCTGCGCATCTCTCGCAAAACGCGCCCAGTTTAAAAATCGGCTTGGAATTTGAAAAGCTTGTCTTCATGAAAGTTGTAGCTCTCAAAAAATGCTAAAACTTTTGTGTTTTAAGAAAAATCCAGTTTGGCCTAGATCAGTACCAGTTTTTATTTGAAAACGGGCTGACTCTGAAAAACTGGGTGAAGACCGTCCCAGGGATCAGCCACGGGTTTTGGGTAAAACGGAGGCTGTTGGAGCCATATTTCTAGATTCTGTACACGAAGTCCTCTAGGAAAAGTTGTTCCGAACAACTTTTGTGTTTTGAGTTTTACCCCGTTCGGCCTCTAAGGGCCTTGAAATTACCCTTTCCCGAAACTGGCCAGATTCGAATCCGAATTGGCAGTTTCGGTTCCTTATTTTGGTTTACGTCTTATTTCGTGGAATCTATCTCGACCGATCACATTGGGAGCTTATACCACAACAAGCAGCGCTTCTAACGTCCCATTGAAACCCATAAATCCATCTCATTCAACCCATGCAACCCAAATCCGAAAATTAAAAAGACTAGGGTTACTTGGCTCTAGCACATGCATCAACACATACAAGCATCATCATAACCAACCCTAAATCTAGCATGCTCTCATGGCTGCCAAGGCAGATTTTTGGCCTCATCTTATGGGACATACAACCTAATTTCTAGCATGAAAAATCCATCATCAAGCAAGCAACAAAACAAGCCAACCAAAACCCTAACTCCAAATCAAGCACACACACCAACAAAATGAGGGCTGAAAATTAAATGGACTTATGTCCTTACAACCAACTTGAATCAACATCAAACTATTCAAAAGGAACTCAAAATCAAGATGGTTTTAAGAGATTTACCTCAAACCCAAGTTAGGGTTTTGAAATCCAAAGATTTCCTTCCTTCCTTCTAGCCTTTTAGTCACACGGCTTCTTCCAAGAAAATGGCATCCAAAAATTTTTTTGTTAGCTCTTTCTTGCTCCTTCTAAAACCGAAAATCACAAGAAGAAAAACCAAGTTTTTCTTACCTCTTTCTCCTCTTCCTTGTTCGGCCAACTCTTGGAGAAATCCCCAGGATTTTTCTCAAATCCTTCCTTGCTTGGAGGCTCACGGTTTTGGTACAAATGGTGCACCAAAAATTTTTCTTCTTGGTTCCTTGCTAGACCACTCAAATCCGAACCTCTCCTCAAGATTTTCCCTCTAAATTTCCAGATTTTTCCTCTCCTCTCTCCTCTCTCAACTTCGGCCACAAGTCTTGAAAGAACCACAAAATCTTCTCACTTTTTCTCTTGCAAAATCGTGCCCTCAAGGATGAGCACTTCAAGAATTTTTTTCTTGCTCTCACTCTCTCCTCTTCTCTTCCTCTCTTGCTGCCGAAAATTCTGAAGACAAGCAAGGGTTTTGGCTGTCTTTGACAAGGAAATGAGAAGGGAAAAAGGGAGGGGTTGCTTGAATGACTAGTAGTTGGTTGCTTGCCTTAAATCAAAGCTTTAGTCTTGTCTTTCTTGTCCTTCATTGCAGCCGAATCCAAGGGAGAGAATGGGGTGGGTTGCAGCCGGATTTTGTGGGGAATGGACAAGGGTTTTAGTTCATTTTTTTAAACAAAAAGTGACTAAGGGTGGGGGACCTTTGATGGACAAAAGTTAGTGCACCTTTTCCTTTATTTATGGCTTATGTCTAGTCTTGTTCCCATTTTTTTTTTCTTTCCTTGCTGTCCTTAGTTGCTGCCGACCAAAAGGGAGGAGAAAGGGAGCTTCACAAGTTATCTTAGGCTAGTGGGAAGTGATGTCATGGGCATGGGCTTGTTCTTGACTTGGTTAGGCTTTAGTTGGTCATTTAGTTCCCAAAACTAAACCAATTTCTTTTCCTTTTCCCATCTAGTTGCCGACCATTGTGAGTGGGGGAAGGCTTCCATTTGTAGTCTTGAGTTAGTGGAGGGTGATGTCAAGGGTTGATGTCATCTTCCACTAGCTCTTCCAAGGCCTTGTTTGGCCATTTCGTTCTTTCACAGCTCCTTTCGCGCTCTACAGTTATTTCCAATATTGTGATGAGCATTCTTATTTTATATTTTGGTCCAAAAATTCTTCCATGTAAATTTGAACCAAAAACTCTCTTTCTCCAATTTTCTCGGAGACCTTTTTGCCCTTAATTTTATTTCGGTGTGCTTGATTTTTCTATGGTGGATTTATGGCTTATAAAACTTCATTTTCGGAGATTCTTTCCATATTCCTTCATCATACTTGTGAAGTCAACGTTGTGACCCGTCCCGGTCAAACTTTGACTTTTTGGTCAACTCTTTGACTTTTTGGTCAACCCTTTGACTTTTTTTGTCAAAGTTGACTTTTTGGTCAAACCTTTGACTTTTGTAAAATTTCATCCTTTTCCGTTCTTTTTCCTTTAAAAACCTCATTCTTGGCTCGTAAATCATTAATTGAGTCTCATAATCATTAAATGAGGACCCGAACATTATTTAAATAAAATTATGAATTTCTCATCATTATTCATAATTTTTCATATAACACATCATAAACACATAAATTAGACTCTAATTCCTTATGAACAAGGAGATTACAAGTCTACAAAATTTCGGGTCTTACAGATAACCTAATAGGATATGGGCTAGGTATGTTAAGGCTTAGTCCAAGGGTTGAATAATGACCTAACCCTAAGCGTGTATGTATGGGTTTAGCTTACAAGGTTACCCTATGTAACCTAATAAGATACAATTCAAGGATGGTGACATTAAACCCTATGGTTACTTGTAATAATCCAATAAGATATCATATGTTATGAAGGGGATATATAACTATGATTATGTATGAATGTTGGTTAGGTTACCAACATCATATGATTAAGAACTCATACCTATGTCCTTCAATGAAGCAAGAGATAACCTGCATTGGCATCCTAGGCGGGAGCAGCCATATAGTGGACATAGCAACCAAGGTAAGTACAACTCCGCCTACAGTATAGGCTTTTGTTATGGTGCTTACCCAAGCATGTTAATGTGTGATATTGTTCGATGTATGTTATGTTGTTTGTTATGTGATATGCCAAGTTTGTGGTTGATGTTTAATATGTTTTATACTATGCTATATGATATGCAAAGTTGAGGTATGTTATACTATGTCATGTGAAATGTTAAGATCATGACTATGTTACGATGAAAGTATGTTATGGATATAATATGAGGCATGTTAGAATATGATTATATATGTGTGACATCATGAAGCATGTTCACCAATGATTAAGATAAGAGCAAGATCAGGAAAGAAATCATGAAAAGCAAGTAAGATGGCAAGCGAGCTTGCCTGTGTCATACCGACCCATGTTAGATCGGGTTAGACTATGATTTGAGTTGGAAATGGACTGGCCACCCCAACCACTTCATAGTTGCGCGCCCGGTACGGACACTTATGTAAGGGGCCCATAAGTAAGATAAGTTAAGTTATGATGTGAATCATGTTATGAAAGTATAAGAAAGCATAATGAAGCATAAATGGCTCATGCATGATTAAGTATGTTACACCGTTATGTTATGACATGTTGAGAAGTGTCAAGTTTTGTTATGTGTTATATTAGTGTGTCGTGGATTAATAAGTTGTACTTGCTGAGCGAAAGCTCACATCTTACGTTTATGCTGTAGGTAAGCAACCTATGGGTAACAAGTGATACAAGATGGAGGAGCGTGGCGGAGCAACTGTGAAATGTGAGAATGTTGACCGCTACGTGTTTTGTTTTATTTTATGAATATTTTTATTTGACGTTAGAACATCGCTATTTACTTATTGTGTGTACGCTCGACAAACATCTTTATTTAGTTATTGCCTATATGTTCGTTCATATATAAAAAAAAAAAATTTCCGCTAATTTCGCTAAGTAATTAAGTACGTTATGTATGCAAGAATGTATGGTAACGGCTTGTGCTAGGCAGGTCGTTACATAAGAGTTCACAATTCACACAAGAACTGAATTTTCTCATTAAACAAAATGCCCTCTAATACAGATCATTCCAGCCCTTTTTAGGACGAATTTTACATCCCAAAATAAATAAAATTCAGTTACAAACACTCCCATAATTACGTACTTAAAACCAAGAAAACTTCCTCACTATAACTACTCTTAAAACAATCCATATTCCTATAATTACACCCTTTACTTTCAGCCACCAAAACTGAACAAATCCCCATGAATACATCATAACAGCCGAAAACCTTAAAAAAAAAACACCCCTCTTAAAAACTAACCCAAAAACCTTCCTTGTTTTAAGCATTAGTCTAACAAACTTCAATGTAACTCCAACACAATTAAAACCAACTTGAAAATATGGTAAATACTAGAATAAAACCGAAAATAAGCACTCAAAACTTAGCAATTAATGTTGAACTTGAAAGCCAAGCTTGTAAGCCAAGAATCAAGCCATGAAAGCCATGCACACTTGCCAAAAACGTGTTGCTTGAGCTTAAAACATTGCCTTGATCTGCATCAACAACTTTGTCACAACCCGACCTATGTAGGGCCGTGACTTTGTACTTACTTAACTTAAATACCAACTTTACAATGACCCAATTTCGTAGAGCCGTTGCTTTACCATACTTACTTAACCATACTTTATCTTAAAACTTACTTTTGCTTTATGTAAAAATATGGAAATGTTTTTTTTTTCTTTTTTAACTCAATTTAAAACTCGAAACTCAAAAATTAATATATACTCATACTTATTTATATGTACTCACTCGTATCAAGCTTTAAAACCATATTTTTACAAATCATACTAGTACCATTAACTTATCAAAACATATTACAAATAAATTTTACAAAATATATTTCCAAAACCCATGGCGGTGTCCAACCCAAATTTCACAGTCTGCGGTGCCATCTCTCCAAAGTCTTGTATCTGTGACGCCCCCTTACTACGTAGGGCCGTCACTCTTTACATACTTACATACTTACTTAAAAATTAAGGATATATTTTTTTTTTAAATGAAACTTACTTATAAAACATTTGTCTTTAGTAATACATTATTACTACTTAAGTAAATGTTTACTTAAGGTATTTAGTTCCAAAATACCATAAAGCATAATTTGTCTTTATCATACATGCTTATATACAAAAACTTCTTTACATCAAAAGATTTGCGGAAACTATGCGTAATGGTATCCATACCGCCTTCGTCTGCCGCCACACCGCTCCAACAATGCCCAGCATTAAGCTGCGGGTTTCTTACCTACAGTATGAAA